>OW618036.2:26931363-26938863 GCA_939531255.2 Thera britannica
TTGTTGGTCTACCAGACTTATGAACTCCATGCTCATATGCTTTGCCGGGTGTGGGGTCAATCTGTAAGGTACCATGTGCTCTACCTCTCTGTCTGCCAACATAAGCTGGGGGACTCCACGCTTGGCCTCGTACAGGGCAGCCGCCTCTTGGATTCTGAGATCCAGCGGGAGTATCCCACCCAGTACTAAAGCCGAGTTTAGCGAGACAGTTCGGTAACCTTTGGTGAGCTTCTGGGCAAAAACTCTTTGAACTGCGTCCAGTTGTTTTCGTACGTTCAATTTTTTAGTAGCTTGCGCCCAGACACTGGCCGCGTACATCATTACCGGTTCGACTGTGGCCGTGTAGATGATGCGAATCACCTCTGGGTTTAAGCCCCAGGTGGTCCTGGCGGCCCTCGACAGTTGCTTATAGATATTTACGGCTTTCCTACACGTGTTTGCAGTGTGTTTATTGAAGGTCAGCTTGTTGTCGATAGTGAGCCCCAGGATTTTTATCTCTTGAGACATTCCAATGTCGATCCCGCCCATCTTCAGGAGTGGTGTATCGTACTTTAGCTTTCGTGTTATAATCATAGCGCTGGTTTTGTGCGGAGCGAATTTCAGTTTGTTTCCGATACCCCACTCCCGAACATAGGCTAGAGCGGCATTGGCCTGCCTTTGTACGTCTAGGGCTGTGTCGCCGTCAAATACCAGGACCACGTCGTCTGCAAAAGCCTGACTATAGTCACCCCGTACTTCAAGGCCTTTAAGGAGGGGATCCAGAAGAAGGTTCCAAAGAAGTGGCCCCCCAATAGACCCTTGAACGCATCCCTTATTGGTCGGTTTTAAGTACTCGCTTCCTGCGTAGCGTACTCTCACCCTCCTATCCTGTAGGTAACTATCTACCACCCTTCTCAAGTTGACGGGGCAACCTGCTTCTGCTAGCCTTACCCTAATGGCTGGCCACCACGCACTGTCGAAGGCTCCCTCTATGTCCAATGATATAATGACAACAAGCTTTCTCTGCTCTAGCTTACTGCGGATGTGTTGCATTAGGTCATAGAGGGAGTCTTCGGTACTCTTTTGCGGCATGAACCCATACTGGAGGGTGCTCATTCTTGGAAGCAGGTGCCATTTCAACCGTCCAATAACCATCTTCTCGAATATCTTGCCTATGACTGGTAGTAGTCCTATGGGCCGGTACGACTTCGGGTGCGTGTAGTCGTCCTTTCCTGGCTTCCTTAAGACTACCACCGTGGCTTCTTTCCATATTTTAGGGAAGTGATTTAGGATGAGACATTTGTTGCAGAGGGCGAGAAATAGTTCTGGGTCGTGGAATATCGCGTGATCGCAGATGTCGGCTGTTAGACCATCGATACCCGGGGCCTTCTTCGGATTAAAACTTTTCACTGCGGACTTCAGTTCTTCATTGGTAAACGGTGGGTCATGGTTCTCATCATGAGCCCACTCGTTTATTTGTACAGCAGCTTTTCTTATTTTTATATGGCCTAAGTTGTCATCCCTCTCAAGGTCCTCCGGGTAAAATGTTTCTGCTAGCAGTTTCACTGATTCCTTGCTATCGAGTACTTTCCCCTCCTTTACTAAAGGCAAATCCTCCTGTCGTTTCGTTGTCCTGCCTATAACCCTATAGATTCCTTCCCATACTCCTTCTTTATCCTGTTTGCTGCAGAAGTTCTTCCAACTTTCGATTTTTGCTTTTTTGGCTTCATACTCATAATTTTCCTTTTCTTTCAGATATTCGTTGACTACCTTCGATCTACGGATTGGTGCAGCGCAGCGGATTCGACGTTTCATCGTGGTGACCTTCTTCTTCAGTTCAGCGAGTTTCTCCGACCACCATGGTAAGGTAAGTGTGCTATTTGTTTTCTTTTTAGGGATACTATTGTTGCATGATTCTATTAGTACCTGTGTGTAATGTTCAACTATTTGTTCTAATTCGGATTTGTCTCTTATGTTTTCTATTTCTGTTTTGCTAAGTTGATGTTCTTCTAGTAATTGGGACAGTTTCTCATGAAACTGTTGCCAATTTGCTTTTTTACTGTTGAATATTCTGGTAGTTCTTTTGATGTTAATACCCGTTGCTTTCGTCAACCTTATTTTAAAGGTCAGCACATTGTGGTCGGAGCTCGTTAAACCTGTTTCTACCTTCCAGTCTTCAATCAGGTTTAGCAACTCGGTTGAGCAGGCCGTTACGTCTATGAAACTGGAGTATGATTTGTTACCCCTTATCGTGTCGAAAGTTGGAGTATTGCCTTCATTTAGCACCTGAAGTTCCATTTCTTCGAGAGTTCCGGCCATGTCTTCACCCCTATCATCGATCTTCAGGCTTCCCCACCAGGAGTTTTTTGCGTTACCGTCACCACCTATTAGGATCTTTCCTTTTCCAACGTACTTTTTGAGTTTTTGTAGCTGTTCCAGGTATGGTTCTATCGGTTCCGTTGGCTCAAAGTAAAACGAGACCACCACGATCTCCCAGGCACTTGTCCGAAGTTTTACTGCAACGATGTTGTTTGTTGTGAACTCCGGAACGAGAATTGCATCTATTTCACCGTCAAAGACGGCGACTGCCGCTTTAACAACGCCATCCCCTTGGGTTATGCTCTGGAAAATCCTGGCGCTTCCGTAGCTTTTTGTCCTGCCTATATTTCCGACGTACGGCTCCTGGAGGAGTGCAAAGGCCATCTTCTTTTTGTCTGCTTCAAGCATAATTTCATCGGTTGCTAAAGCTTTTCTTTGCAGATTTGCTTGTGCTACGAAGTATGCCCTTGCTTCTGCCTGGGTGTTGTTTGCGCCTGGGGCCACTTTAGCAATAAGCTATAGTGGACCGGGCCAGAGCCTCCCATTTTCTTCGGATCGGACATTCTCCACTGAAAGCGTTGTGCTCCACCCTATCCAGTTTGGCGTGTGAGCAGTTTGTACAAGAAGGAGGGGCATCGGCGAGCCAGTTTTCGCACTCAGATTTTAGGTGGGGCCCCCCGCAATGGCAGCACTTCTCTACTGTCTCTTTGCAGAACCGTTAGGTTAGGTTAGGTTAGGTTAGGTTAGGTTAGGTTAGGTTAGGTTAGGTTAGGTTAGGTTAGGTTAGGTTAGGTTAGGTTAGGTTAGGTTAGGTTAGGTTAGGTTAGGTTAGGTTAGGTTAGGTTAGGTTAGGTTAGGTTAGGTTAGGTTAGGTTAGGTTAGGTTAGGTTAGGTTAGGTTAGGTTAGGTTAGGTTAGGTTAGGTTAGGTTAGGTTAGGTTAGGTTAGGTTAGGTTAGGTTAGGTTAGGTTAGGTTAGGTTAGGTTAGGTTAGGTTAGGTTAGGTTAGGTTAGGTTTTTTTTTTTTTTTTTTTTTTTTTTTTATTAAAGCTATCCTTTGGATAGCACAAATGGTCCCTCGGACAAAGTCTGAGACTGTTTTTACCGGCTTATTATTATATACAAACGAACTAACGAACTAGGGAGAAAACAGACATTTAGTAATTGTTGTTTACAGTTTTAATGCAAACTACGTTTAGCTATAAAGAAAACAGACTAAATAAATTAATGTTGCTGACAATTAATAAATGCAAATAGGTGATACGGTTATCTAAACTAATTAAATTGACTAGAGTAATGGTGTTGACAGTTTTTATGCTTGTATTGACTAGATTGAGTTTGACTATTTTAGCTTAATTGCTAATCGGTTAACATATTTAAAAGAAACATATTTAGAACTATAGAATGACTCTATCTTAGAGTGCTAAGAGCATTATTCACGTAAATTCCTTGCGTAACGTCTGCTGGTTGTTTAATATTTTTTAAAATATAAAGCCAACAAGTCTTATCGACAAAAGAGATTTAGGTAGATGCCTAGCTTTATTTTGAGTCTACTGTACAGTTTTGTGGCCACTATTTTCCACCAGGATTTTGCCTCTCAGGGATAAATGACCTGGGCCATGGTCATCATGACCCAGGCCGTTTATTTGGGTTAGGTTAGGTTAGGTTAGGTTAGGTTAGGTTAGGTTAGGTTAGGTTAGGTTAGGTTAGGTTAGGTTAGGTTAGGTTAGGTTAGGTTAGGTTAGGTTAGGTTAGGTTAGGTTAGGTTAGGTTAGGTTAGGTTAGGTTAGGTTAGGTTAGGTTAGGTTAGGTTAGGTTAGGTTAGGTTAGGTTAGGTTAGGTTAGGTTAGGTTAGGTTAGGTTAGGTTAGGTTAGGTTAGGTTAGGTTAGGTTAGGTTAGGTTAGGTTAGGTTAGGTTAGGTTAGGTTAGGTTAGGTTAGGTTAGGTTAGGTTAGGTTAGGTTAGGTTAGGTTAGGTTAGGTTAGGTTAGGTTAGGTTAGGTTAGGTTAGGTTAGGTTAGGTTAGGTTAGGTTAGGTTAGGTTAGGTTAGGTTAGGTTAGGTTAGGTTAGGTTAGGTTAGGTTAGGTTAGGTTAGGTTAGGTTAGGTTAGGTTAGGTTAGGTTAGGTTAGGTTAGGTTAGGTTAGGTTAGGTTAGGTTAGGTTAGGTTAGGTTAGGTTAGGTTAGGTTAGGTTAGGTTAGGTTAGGTTAGGTTAGGTTAGGTTAGGTTAGGTTAGGTTAGGTTAGGTTAGGTTAGGTTAGGTTAGGTTAGGTTAGGTTAGGTTAGGTTAGGTTAGGTTAGGTTAGGTTAGGTTAGGTTAGGTTAGGTTAGGTTAGGTTAGGTTAGGTTAGGTTAGGTTAGGTTAGGTTAGGTTAGGTTAGGTTAGGTTAGGTTAGGTTAGGTTAGGTTAGGTTAGGTTAGGTTAGGTTAGGTTAGGTTAGGTTAGGTTAGGTTAGGTTAGGTTAGGTTAGGTTAGGTTAGGTTAGGTTAGGTTAGGTTAGGTTAGGTTAGGTTAGGTTAGGTTAGGTTAGGTTAGGTTAGGTTAGGTTAGGTTAGGTTAGGTTAGGTTAGGTTAGGTTAGGTTAGGTTAGGTTAGGTTAGGTTAGGTTAGGTTAGGTTAGGTTAGGTTAGGTTAGGTTAGGTTAGGTTAGGTTAGGTTAGGTTAGGTTAGGTTAGGTTAGGTTAGGTTAGGTTAGGTTAGGTTAGGTTAGGTTAGGTTAGGTTAGGTTAGGTTAGGTTAGGTTAGGTTAGGTTAGGTTAGGTTAGGTTAGGTTAGGTTAGGTTAGGTTAGGTTAGGTTAGGTTAGGTTAGGTTAGGTTAGGTTAGGTTAGGTTAGGTTAGGTTAGGTTAGGTTAGGTTAGGTTAGGTTAGGTTAGGTTAGGTTAGGTTAGGTTAGGTTAGGTTAGGTTAGGTTAGGTTAGGTTAGGTTAGGTTAGGTTAGGTTAGGTTAGGTTAGGTTAGGTTAGGTTAGGTTAGGTTAGGTTAGGTTAGGTTAGGTTAGGTTAGGTTAGGTTAGGTTAGGTTAGGTTAGGTTAGGTTAGGTTAGGTTAGGTTAGGTTAGGTTAGGTTAGGTTAGGTTAGGTTAGGTTAGGTTAGGTTAGGTTAGGTTAGGTTAGGTTAGGTTAGGTTAGGTTAGGTTAGGTTAGGTTAGGTTAGGTTAGGTTAGGTTAGGTTAGGTTAGGTTAGGTTAGGTTAGGTTAGGTTAGGTTAGGTTAGGTTAGGTTAGGTTAGGTTAGGTTAGGTTAGGTTAGGTTAGGTTAGGTTAGGTTAGGTTAGGTTAGGTTAGGTTAGGTTAGGTTAGGTTAGGTTAGGTTAGGTTAGGTTAGGTTAGGTTAGGTTAGGTTAGGTTAGGTTAGGTTAGGTTAGGTTAGGTTAGGTTAGGTTAGGTTAGGTTAGGTTAGGTTAGGTTAGGTTAGGTTAGGTTAGGTTAGGTTAGGTTAGGTTAGGTTAGGTTAGGTTAGGTTAGGTTAGGTTAGGTTAGGTTAGGTTAGGTTAGGTTAGGTTAGGTTAGGTTAGGTTAGGTTAGGTTAGGTTAGGTTAGGTTAGGTTAGGTTAGGTTAGGTTAGGTTAGGTTAGGTTAGGTTAGGTTAGGTTAGGTTAGGTTAGGTTAGGTTAGGTTAGGTTAGGTTAGGTTAGGTTAGGTTAGGTTAGGTTAGGTTAGGTTAGGTTAGGTTAGGTTAGGTTAGGTTAGGTTAGGTTAGGTTAGGTTAGGTTAGGTTAGGTTAGGTTAGGTTAGGTTAGGTTAGGTTAGGTTAGGTTAGGTTAGGTTAGGTTAGGTTAGGTTAGGTTAGGTTAGGTTAGGTTAGGTTAGGTTAGGTTAGGTTAGGTTAGGTTAGGTTAGGTTAGGTTAGGTTAGGTTAGGTTAGGTTAGGTTAGGTTAGGTTAGGTTAGGTTAGGTTAGGTTAGGTTAGGTTAGGTTAGGTTAGGTTAGGTTAGGTTAGGTTAGGTTAGGTTAGGTTAGGTTAGGTTAGGTTAGGTTAGGTTAGGTTAGGTTAGGTTAGGTTAGGTTAGGTTAGGTTAGGTTAGGTTAGGTTAGGTTAGGTTAGGTTAGGTTAGGTTAGGTTAGGTTAGGTTAGGTTAGGTTAGGTTAGGTTAGGTTAGGTTAGGTTAGGTTAGGTTAGGTTAGGTTAGGTTAGGTTAGGTTAGGTTAGGTTAGGTTAGGTTAGGTTAGGTTAGGTTAGGTTAGGTTAGGTTAGGTTAGGTTAGGTTAGGTTAGGTTAGGTTAGGTTAGGTTAGGTTAGGTTAGGTTAGGTTAGGTTAGGTTAGGTTAGGTTAGGTTAGGTTAGGTTAGGTTAGGTTAGGTTAGGTTAGGTTAGGTTAGGTTAGGTTAGGTTAGGTTAGGTTAGGTTAGGTTAGGTTAGGTTAGGTTAGGTTAGGTTAGGTTAGGTTAGGTTAGGTTAGGTTAGGTTAGGTTAGGTTAGGTTAGGTTAGGTTAGGTTAGGTTAGGTTAGGTTAGGTTAGGTTAGGTTAGGTTAGGTTAGGTTAGGTTAGGTTAGGTTAGGTTAGGTTAGGTTAGGTTAGGTTAGGTTAGGTTAGGTTAGGTTAGGTTAGGTTAGGTTAGGTTAGGTTAGGTTAGGTTAGGTTAGGTTAGGTTAGGTTAGGTTAGGTTAGGTTAGGTTAGGTTAGGTTAGGTTAGGTTAGGTTAGGTTAGGTTAGGTTAGGTTAGGTTAGGTTAGGTTAGGTTAGGTTAGGTTAGGTTAGGTTAGGTTAGGTTAGGTTAGGTTAGGTTAGGTTAGGTTAGGTTAGGTTAGGTTAGGTTAGGTTAGGTTAGGTTAGGTTAGGTTAGGTTAGGTTAGGTTAGGTTAGGTTAGGTTAGGTTAGGTTAGGTTAGGTTAGGTTAGGTTAGGTTAGGTTAGGTTAGGTTAGGTTAGGTTAGGTTAGGTTAGGTTAGGTTAGGTTAGGTTAGGTTAGGTTAGGTTAGGTTAGGTTAGGTTAGGTTAGGTTAGGTTAGGTTAGGTTAGGTTAGGTTAGGTTAGGTTAGGTTAGGTTAGGTTAGGTTAGGTTAGGTTAGGTTAGGTTAGGTTAGGTTAGGTTAGGTTAGGTTAGGTTAGGTTAGGTTAGGTTAGGTTAGGTTAGGTTAGGTTAGGTTAGGTTAGGTTAGGTTAGGTTAGGTTAGGTTAGGTTAGGTTAGGTTAGGTTAGGTTAGGTTAGGTTAGGTTAGGTTAGGTTAGGTTAGGTTAGGTTAGGTTAGGTTAGGTTAGGTTA